>PVLA01004430.1:0-28923 GCA_004027455.1 Hydrochoerus hydrochaeris
AAGAAGAAGAAGAAGAAGAAGAAGAAGAAGAAGAAGAAGAAGAAGAAGAAGAAGAAGAAGAAGAAGAAGAAGTTGTTGGTGGTGGTGAGAAAAATCTTTATCAAGTAGTCCCAGTTAGCTGTTTCTTGTAAGACACCTGGACAACTAGGCTGTGTAGGGAAAAATGATATATTTAGGGTTCAGTATTATCTATAGATTTAGGAATTCCTTAGAATGCATTTCCTGCAGATAAAGGGGGGTGGTCATCACTTTAAAATACTGAAATCTGAAGAAAATTAAGAGAATTCACTGATTTTAAATGATATTCAGTAAGGACAGATTTCTGTGAGGGGAAAAGCGATACTGAAATCTTGCCTGAGCTGTTGTTGTTGTTATTATTATTATTATTATTGCTGCTACTATCTTGATGTAGAGAATCAGAGCCAGGCTAATCAGTACCTACATGTTAATTCCCTCCCATGAGGTATATTTTTGCCCTATTAGATACTTAATTCTTTTATCTCTATATAGAAGTTTTAAGTTTCATGGATAAATGAAGTAATAAAATATTACTAATTGTTAAGTTTATCTGAGGTAATGACTTAGTATTTCATCTTGAATAATTGAAAATTTCCAACTTCAGCTATAGGTATTATGCCAGCAGGGTGCTGCTATGTTCCTGAAAATGTTGTCAAAATACATTGAGACTTTCCAGTCGCTTCAGTATTGAATCCTAGAGGCAGCTTTGAAGTGTGAGACGTCCAAGGTAATCCTATGTTTTAAAAAAATATATAAATCACACAAAACAAAATGCACAGATGAATTTTGACAGATGTGTGTATATATGTTCACGTAACCAAAATGCCTCTCAAGTCATGGAACATTTCCATCATTGCAGTGGGCTCCTTAGTGCTCTACTCCAATTCCTGTCCCCCATGAACAACTATTCTGACTTCTACCACTATTACCTTGTTTTATCTGTTCTAGAAATTTCATATAAATAGAATAATACACAACATATTTCTTTGTGTTTGGATAGTTTTCAAACAAAATAAGTTTTTGAGATTCATCTGCATAGTTATAATGTATCATAATTCTTTCTTTTCTATTACTGAGTTGTATTCCAGCAAATTAAATAGTCACAATTTGCTAATCTATTCATCTACTTAAGAGTATTTGGGCTGTTCATATGCAGCTCATGTGAAGACAACTTTATGCACATATTTTCATTCCTCTTAGAAAAACAGAATGGATCTCCTGGTTCACAGAGTTGGTATAGGTTTAACTTTGTAAAAAACTGCCAAGCTATTTTCCAAGCTATCAAAGCATATTACAGCAATGAATGGGTGTTCTGCTTATTCTACACCTTCCTCCAAAAATCATATTGTCAGTATTTTAGTCATTCTAGTTATGTTAGTCAGTTTTTTATTACTATAACAGAATATCTGAGATAATATCAAATAAAGGTTTTATTCAGGCAAATAGGTTTAGAGAGTTCAGTCCATTGTCACTTGGTCTTGTTGCTTTTGAGCTTGTGGCAGCATATTATTGCAGGAGTGTAAGACGTAGGAATAAAGAAAGACAAAGGTAGAAGCTAGAGTCCCACTGTCCCTTTTAAGAGCTCAGCCCCAACAATAGAAGACCTCTGAGTGCCAAAATGAGAAGTAAACCTTTAGCATGTGGACCTTTGGGGGATATTCCAGATCCAAATTTAGCACTAGTGAGTGTAAAATGATATTTCAAGGTGGTTTTATTTTGTCTCAAAAACTAACAAGGTTGAACATTTTTTGATGCATTTGTTGGCCATCTTCTTTAAGAAATGTCTGCAATATTATTTGCCAGTTTTTAAATCAAATTGTTCTCCTTGACTTGTAAACAGTTCTTAAATATTCTGATAGTAAGATGCATGCACATATATACATATATATATATATATGACAAAATGATGTATTATACATATCCAGTTATATATGCTGGATATGTATAATATATATATATATATATATATATATATATATATATATATAATTTCCTGATCTTTTCTTTATGATATCTTTGGAAAATTTTTTGGTTTTTGGTTCTGAGTATTGTGCCAAAGGCCCTTGAACTGAGTTATATCAGTAACTTTTTTTATTTTGAATAGGCTCTAACTAAGTCACTAAGTTCCCCAGGTTGAGTTCAAACTTGTGATCCTCCTGCCTCAGATTCCCAGAGTGCTGGGGTTATAGATGTGTACCACCACAACTAGCTTATCTTTTTTTATGTACAATTCAGTAGCATTAACTATATTCATATTATTATACAACCAATTCCAGAACACTTTTTGTCTTGCAAAACTGTGATCCTATACCACTAAATCTTCACATAACAATCATTAGACAAGTTTATTATGGAAATGATTCTGGTAACATGTAGCAGCTTGAACATGATAAAGTCCAATAGTTTACAGGAAAATGATTTTTCCCTTTCCTAATTACTTAAAAAAGTCTATATTTGTCTCAACCAATTTGTGGCTCTAAATGCTAATAATGGCTCTAAAGATAAAACAAAACTCAGTTGAACCTCTTTACAGTTCTTTTTTTGGTAGCAGATAAACAGAAATATGTATAAGTCTTGTACATTTAATACCAGTCTGTTTAAACCATTTATCACCTCAGAAACATTATATTGTTTATGTAGCATCATTATTTTAGAAGCATAAGAAAATAAAGCTAATACAAATTTATTTTGAAAAGCATAGCATTGATTTTTTTCATGTTATCTTTTTATATAAAATGCATTATTTAACTGTATATTAAATAGCTACTGGATTCTCTATTCTAGGCCTATATGTTTATTCATAAGGACTAAAATTCCCCAAGTGTTTTAAATGAAGTGCATTCATGGATATATGAAGAAAGCATTTAAAGGAAAGAGTATATTCACAACTATCTAATTAAAATTTGCGTTTTGTGGTTTAGATTCCAAGTAAATTTGTGGCATAGTACATAGGCACTCCTTAGCCTTTAAATTCATCTCTGCAAAGTTCTCAGCTATGTAGATTTAGTGTCTTCCAAATCTCTCGAGTAGTCTGACTAAAGTGTAAAGAATGATGAAAAATGCAAAGTTAGAGTTTCATGGAATTGAATGTTTTCCTCCTCCCAAAGACTTGAAAAAGTATTACTAGTTTATATTTTAATTACAGAATTCCTTAGCAAAAATGTTATAAAACAGCCTTGAAAAAAACTATCTTTATATTCTCAGTTTGTAATATAGATGTTATACAGATGTAATAGAAATATAGTTGTAATACAGATTGTATCTGGTACATGTTGGGCATGCAGTAAAGAGGTGTTGAATAAAGGAATGGTTGAGGGCATTAATCTGTGTTTTGTTTTGCTTTGTTTTGTTTGCAAGTTCTTGAATTTTAGGAAATTGCCTTGAAAAAGTACTAAGAATCAAATACATGCAGAAACTCACAGCTTTTGGGTCATGATCCTCCCAGACCTCTTGTTATGTATCCCTTCATCAGGTTGTTTGATGATAGAAAATAAAATAGAAATCTGTAAGTAAAGAACTTTCCTGAATTCTGTGAGTTGTTTTAGCATATGATCAAATCTAAAGGAGTGGTGAGAAGCCTTGAATTTGTGGTTGGCTTGGCAGAAATGAAAGTGGCTTGGGGACACCTGAAATTTGTGGCTGTTATCTGAAATGAACCATCCTTTAAGAGTGAGTCTTCCTTAATTTGAGGTAGTGTCAGAACTGAATTCTGCTGTAGGATACTCTTAACTTGGTGTCAGAACATACAAAGAAAACCAGGAGGAATTCCGAGACATTTTGAGTATCCAGGAAGAAGATATGGGTCAATGGAAAATGTAAGCATTGTAACACTGGTATCATAGATTTTATGAGACAGCTGTATAGATAAGAATCAACACTGAAATTATCCATTAATAACTTCATATTCTTGGAACAGTTACAACCTTGAGGATTCTTAGTTTCCACATTTTTTTTTTTTGGTACTGGGGATGGAACTTACAACCTCTTGCTTGCAGGTGCTGTGTCGCTCAGCTATACCCCTTAGAACTCCACATCTTTAAATATGAAGTTAATCATATTTATCAGTAATGATTAATTTTATGTGTCAACTCCATTGATCCCTACAGGACCCAGAGAATTGGTCAACATTTGGCATGTTTCTGTGAGAGGGTTTTGGAATGAGATTACATTTAAATTGGTAGATTCTGAATCAAACAGATTGCTTTCCACCATGTGTGTGGGCCTTGTCCAATCCACTGAAGGCCTGAAGAGAAGGAAAGGCTGACATCCCCAGAGCAACAGGGATCAGACTTCTGTGATATTAACTCTTTGCCTGGGACTTCAGCCTTGTGATCCTCTCCCTACTCCACTACTATCCTACGTCACCTGAATTTTACAAGAATTAAATGAAAAAATGTAAATATGAGGCCACTTGTACAATTTTAAAGTCCTGTAAAACATTCAAGGTTGTTTGCCTAATACATGAAACGTGTAATGAACTTTGCTGAAACTTGTATGTAAGAATATACATTAATAATTATGAATATGGTCACAAGATCAGTAGTATAGATAGACTGAAAATACTATAGAAGAAGCTACCAGCAGCAACAAGAAATAAAAGAAATATATTTTACATAGACAGGAAATCACGACTGAGATGACTTAGTTTAATTACACATCTAGCATTTGACGCAATACCTTGTACATAGTTCTACCCAAATAATTGCTAAATTCATGATGTATCTATGTGATCAATCAAAAAAGTATATTTTGTGGGTGACTAGGTTTAATCTAATACTTCAGAGTCAACATAAAGCACTTTTTTTTTTTTTTGGTACCGGGGATCGAACTCATGACCTCGTGCTTGCCAGGGGAGTGCTTACTCCACTGAGCTAAACCCCCAGCCATAAAGCACTTTGGAATGGGGCATGAAGAATTAGAATATGGGGCTGAGGATTTAACTCAACAGTTCAAGTGCTTGCTTGGTAAGCGCAAGGTCGTGAGTTTGATCCCTGGTATAAAAAAAAATAAAGAATTACAATATATGCATGTTTGGAAGCTGGTCGTGGTCTCAGAACAGTTAAAAGTCAATAAATCATCATCCACATGAGCTAAATAAGAGAACTACAAGATTAGTCTGTCTAGGGCAAGGCCAAAGCCATGAACCCAGTGTGCCTCTGGAACAAATTCACAGCCAGACCTCATTCTCTAAAATGAATGGCACTGCCTTCTTGGACTTTTGCTGAACTTTGCATAATACCAAGGTGCAAATACAGAATAGAGGAAAAATCTGACCACTGCACTCAATGAGTACTTTTAACTTCCAGAAATGGAGTGAATGTAAACTTTTAAATTCCAGTAATTTGAATGCTATTTAACAGCATAGCAAACACTACTATTGTCACTTGTCAACTTAAATCTCTTGATGATATTTCTTAAAGCAGACATGGCCAGTATGGGCTGAATTAGCATGCTTTACAACTGTATGAATTGTGGTTTACGTGGGCAGATATTTTGAGACTGAGCCATGGGAGAATATGGTTGCTTTCAAAATATTCTAGGCAAAAAGCTTCAGTCTGAGAAAGAAGACCAGACTCCTAGTCTTGTTGGTATTTTGGGAAATATGTCATCATAATGATATTTCCAGGCTTCTCTGAATATGGCCAGTAAAGAAGAGACCATCAAGACAGCCTGCCTTAAATTAAAACAACAGTGAGATATTATTTTCCACTTGTAAAATTGAGAAAGAATTTTTGAAAACAGTATAATTGAGAAATATTCTTTACTGATAATTGGAGAGTCATTCCAAAAGAAAAACATAAAAAGTAAAAAGTGTGCAATCCTTGAACACACAATTCTACATATTACTCTGCACAGATCTATCCTTTAGGTTTAGCATGTTATTAATAATAATAACAAAAAATAGAAATAAATAAAATATCTACCAATAGGGAATTGCCTAAGGGATTTTGCTGAGTCCTTATGAAAGAATCATAGAAATAAGGCCATTTTTTGCACAAACTGGTATGGAAATTTGTTCATCACATATCATTAACTGAAAAAACAGTTTACAGAGCACCATGTACAGAATAAACCTATTTTTATTTAAAAATCTAGCAAAAAATGTTACACTTGTGCTTTGAAAAAAGGCTACTAGAATAATATGCAAAATGTTAGTAACAACGATCTTTGGGTCATGAGGTTATAGGTGAACATTTTACCATATACTTTATGCTCCTCTCACCAAATTTTCTACAATAAAATATTATATCAGCTTTAAATATTACAAATAAAATGACAAGCAAGCCAAAAAAACCCCAATAAACTAGGATTGTGTATTAGTAGAGGTGTAAAAGCATTTTGCTTTTTGTTTTGTTTTTTTATTTTAAAGAGAAGAAAACAAAACAGAACAGAACATAGCAGATCAAAACAGAACAATGCAAGCAACATAGGATTTCAAAACAAGACAATAGGAAATCAACAGTGGCTACCATAATGTCTCTTGATTTCTTCGAAATAGTGGTCCATATCTTCATATACAATGAATTCAAACAAAACAAAATAGTATAAAACCCATCAAAACAAAAGAATGAAAGCATTACAGGCCTTCAAAACCAGAGAATAGGATAATCAACAATGTTTACCATAGTGTCTCTTGTTCTCAAGTAAGAGCATTTTGAAGTGTTGTACCTGAGCCCTCCTGCACCCCTGGACTTTACATTCTAGGACAGTGGGCTCAAAATGACTTATTTGAGCCTTGAAAGTACAGTGTGGTCTAAAAAGTTTATGCTGAACAAAAAATACTTTCTATTATACTGTGCTAAGTAAGCCTTGTATAGCGTGAAGTCATTTCACACAAATGGAAGGTTTTGGTCCATTAGCCACAATGTCCTTGCCACTGAAATCTAAAACTGTGTCCACAGAAAGATAAATGTAAAACTCACAGCCTAGGTCCATACATAAACAGATGCATCACAGGCTACTGAGATTATATTAAGAATATCTAGTAAATCCTTAACTTCTGGGAGGTGACAGTGTCATCTGTGGTAGTACCTAAGCTTTCTCACCAGTGTCCTTTGCCACCCCTGACATAGTAGATTGAGGAAATCATCTAGTCTATTCATGTCAACCATCTGCTACTAATTGATGCATCTGGCTAGGTAGCAGATTTTTAAAATTTAAAAGACTGTTTATGAAAATGGCTGTGAGGTTGACTAGTTAGTGTAGCTCTGAATGAATACCCATAAAGTGAAATGTGACCCTTTTCCTGTCCATTTCTTGTTGCCTCTGGACTATAAAAAGGAAAGAGTCAAGAACATATTTATATTTCCCAAATTAATGAACCAGAAATCCAGACAAAATTTAGGCTTAAGCTAGATCCAAAAATGTACTCTAGTGACAAGACCAGGGTGATAGCTGCAGGCTAAATTAAAGCTACTTTTGGCTAAATCCTTCCTGTAGCCAATGCAGCCTTGCTCAGACACATGTTTTGAATAGCATAAAATATATCAGACTAAAAAACTGACAGTGGCTAGTTTAAACATCTAAGCTTCAAAGGAGTATGCTTTCTTGATAGTGTTTTGATTTTTGATACTTTAAAAAATCAATAGTGAATCCAAGTTAACCCATCCTGATGCCTCCCCAATGTACCAATTGTTATAAAAAATGAAAATTTACGAAGTGTTTTATAATCAGAGGGCCCCACAGACTGCACCAGCCCACCATTCTTCTGGATATGCAAATGGACAGAAGGTCACAGAACACAGAACTCATCAGATGGACTCACCTTGCTGTTGCCGGTTCTCCTGCAGCTCCAGTTGACACTTGTACAAATTGGTGAACAGGTGGCTGCTGCCTTTCCTCTGTGTAGCAGACATGATACTAGCAGTCTAGTCTGGCTGTGGCTTTAGGATTACAATGACATTTCCTTCCCTCAGCCAGTCATCTAAAATGGTTCTCAGAAGCCATGCAGAGCCACATACTCACATGCAGGTGCTGCTCTGCATGTAAAACATTTACTATTCTAGCAAACTTCCAAGTTTTTCCTAGACATGATTCCTGAAATAAATATTTACCAACATTACCTCCCTTACATATAAAGATGCCAGTTTGTGTGGCAAAACCAAGATTTAGTTCTTCTTTCTCTTCAAAGTAAATTGAAACTGTCCTCCTTTATAGTGTAAGATCCCCAAAAGTAACTATTTCTAATAGATTATAGTTTTGGCAATGCACAGTGCCTTCCACTGATGTGAAATTCAATTCCTTTAGTATGTAGAGAGGACTGCCTGAGTTACACATACACAAAGGAAAACAAATGCTGTGGGGATAAATCAAGTGATTTCTTCGCCTAGGCTGAGTTACCCTCTGTGACAGCTGGACATGTAAGGTCCTTAAAGGAGGCTGGAAGGAGGAGGAGCAAAGTAGACCAGTAAGATTAGCATAAAGACGCAGGCAAGAAACAGCGTTAGAGTTGTTTCGAATAATAATGCCCAAAGCAGGGATTCTAAAGATACCCTGCTGTTACAGTAATTAAATATCTGACTTTAGCTCCTTTGTCTATAATTAAAATGCAATCTGAAAGTCTTATCCTGTGTGTATATTCATTTGTACATGTAGAATCTAAAAGGCACGACTAGGACTGGTAATGAGCTCATGGAAATGTACTGCTGAACTTTCGATTTCTGTAAACACCTCTGAGACTTCAGGAGAGGGCAGTGACGGGGCAGTCATTCTGCCAAAGCAACTATTTAGAGTTCTGGAAGAAAAATAAACACACAAAGCACTACCTTGCCAGAAACTCATCTCAGTTTTCCCGTTAGACTTTCTATTTCTAAGTGATAAGACAAGGTTATTTCTAGTTTTTCTTCTGCTTGCTATTTCATTACTATCAAAAAATATAAAGCCAAAATGTCTTTAACTGAGGTCATGAAGGCTAATAGATCCTGTCTATCAAGATTCATAGCTCTTTATAGAGTCAGAAAAGAGGTATCAGGCAAGACTAAGAAGGAAGGCAGAGCTGTTTAGCTTCGAAATCTGCATCCCACATCTTCCTGTGCATATTTGGAAATTGGTGCTAAACTTGACACCCTGGTGAGAAGGTTACTTCTAGACGGACAAATCTAAAACACCACATTTTACTTTGAGAAAATCAACAATACATAAACATATTTTCATTTCTGAAACATCTCTAAAATGTGCGGTTGTGACACGTGTGGTAGCACATGCCTGTAATTTCAGCACTCTAACAGACAGAGACAGGAGCAACCTAGTTTAAGCAATTTAGCAAGACACTGTCTCAAAATGAAAGAAAGAGAGAGGGACAAAAAAAGAAGAGAGAGAAAGAAAGAAAGTGAGAGAGAGAGAGAAAGAAAGAAAGAAGAAAGAAAGAAAGAAAGAAAGAAAGAAAGAAAGAAAGAAAGAAAGAAAGGGAAAAGAGCAAGACTGGGGATGCCATTCAGTAAGGAGACCTTGGGTTTAATCTCAGTACAATTAGTAAATTAATTTGCTCTTTTATGATTCTTATGATTTATTAAAAGTTTTTTAAGAATAGTATGTTTACTGGAGTTTTAGGCCCATTAAAGTATGACACTTTAAAAGACCTTTGTTCTTAGTTTTTTTTTTTTTTTTTTTTTTGTCTTTTTGAGGCAAGTTTTCACTATGCAGTTCAGGCTGGGCTTCAACTCACTTTCTGGCCCACGCTAGCTTTGAACTCACAGTAATCCTTCTGCCTTAGCCTCCTGAATGCTTGAACTCACAATGATCCCCCTGCCTTTGCCCCTTGAGTGCTGCACTACAAACAGTCCAAGTCTTGTTATTAAAGAATTAGAGTTTCTGCTTTAAATGTCTGATATTCATCTCATCCTTTAAAAAAAATCATGATAGAAGGCTTTTGTTGGTGCTTTTATTTGTCTTCCTCATGGTGGAAGGCTGTGGTGTTTTCTTCTACATGCTGCAAAATTAGTCTTCAAAAGTGATGAACTAAGGAATTTTCAGGACAAAGAAATCCAAAAGAAAGACATGACTATTAAATCAGCATTGCAGAAAATTCTCAGTGGAATCCTAAAGACATGAATGCCACCAGCACCAAAGAACCCCACAAAAACAAAGGAACACTGGAAAAATAATGCAATTACAGGATTCATAAACACCTTAAAATAATAACTCTTACTGTTAATGATTTTAAATCCCCAAACAAAAGACACAGACTAGAAAATTAGACAAAAAACCAAAATGCAACCAAATATTGCCTATAAGAGACATACCTCATCCAAAAGGAAGCTCCTAGACTTAATCTAAAAGGATGAAAAAGGATACTCCATACAATCAGAGACTGTAAGCAAGGAGGAGTAGCTATTTTATCTTCAGACACAGCAGACTTTAAACCAAAGCTGGTTAGAAGACACAAAGATGGCCATTACACACTGACAAAGTGGATACAAAAGGATAGATAGACACCAGCATAGTTATAGCAGGAATCTTCAACACCCTATTCTCACCATTAGGTCAATCAGACAAAAATTAACAACAAAACATCGGGATTAAATCACCACTGAGCAAATGGTTTCAACAGATAGCTGCATAGTATTTCATCCAGCAACCAGAGAATACATGTTTTTTTCTCAGCAGCACACAAAACTTTTCCAAAGTAGATCTGTATTAGGAGATCATCAAACATGCCTAAATAAATATAAAATAAGTGAGGTAATTCACTGCATACTGTTGAATTTTAGTGGAGTGAAGCTAGAAATCAACAGCAAAAGAAGATGAACTTAGGCAAACACTTGGAGAGTAAGTAATACACTATTATATCATCAGTGGATCATAGAAGAAATCAAGAAAAAATTTTTTTAATTCTATAAGTTAAACAGTATTGGAAGCCCAACATGCCAAAAAATATGGGCACAATGAAAGCGGGTATAAGAGAGAAGTTTATAGCTACGGATGTACACATTAAGGAAATTAGGAAATCTCAAATAAATAACCTAACAATGCATCTCAAGGTTTCAGAAAAGCAAGAGGCATCTAAATCTGAAATTAATATGAGGAAAGAAAACATAAATTTCAAAGCAGATATTAATGAAGTAGAAACTAAAAAACTATGAAAGATCAATGAATCAAACTTTTGGTTCCTTGCAAGGATAAACAAGATTGGTAACCTTTAGCCAAACTTACCAAATAAAAGAAGGAGAAAAACCATATCAATACTATTAGGCATGAAAAAGCCATAACTACAACTGACACTATCAAAATCCAGAAGACTCTTAAAAAATCAATTGAAAAATGATATTTCAACAGAGAACCTAGAAAAAAATGGAGAAATTGCTAGACATTTATGAATTACCAAAAATGAACCAAGAAAAAAGTGGAAAGCTCTGAATAGGTCAGTAATAGGTATCAAAATAGAGGCAGTAGTAAAAACTGTATCAACAGGAGAAATATCAGCATTTCCTGATCTCTGCATCATGTTGGAACTTGGGATGCTGGTAGAACAGGCAGCCAGCTTGCCACCCTGGTAAGCAGCTGTGGGTCTACCAGTGCAGACTTACTCTTTGGACAGAGGCCTAATGGCTGGAATATATAAAGAACTCAAAAAGAATTAGACTTACCCCAAAAGAAAAGCTGTAATAAAAAATAGGCAATTGAAACAAACAGATACCTCTCATAAGGAATACAAATATCTACAAAGTGCATGAAAAAAAGTGTTTATTATCCTTTGTCATTAGAAAAACAATTTAAAACAGCACTGAGATTTTATCTTACTCCAGAAAGAATGGCCATCACCACAAACTCAAAAAACAACAAATGCTAGTGAAGTTGTGGGCAGATAGGATGCAGTCTACGTTTTTGGTGAGAATGTAAACCAGTACAACCATTATAGATGAGTATGGAGGTTCCTCAAAAAAAATTTTCATTCAGTTCAATTAGACCTCTTCTGTGTGTATTTCCAAAACAGTTAAAGATATTATATTGCAGTGATACATGGATACTCATGTTTATAGCAGCACAATTTAAAATAGCTAAACCTTATCTATCAACAAATGTATGGGTAAAGAAAATGTATTTATACATGATGGATTATTACTCAGCCTTATAAAAGAGTCATTTGAGTCATTTGTAGAAAAATAAGTGTGTCTTAACACTATAATCCTAGGTGAAATGTATGAGACATAGAAGGTTAAATATTGTATGATTTCTCTGATATGCAAAGCCTAAAGTATGTATAATTTAAAGAGCAAAATAAAAGACAATAGAAAACAGAGAAGTGGACTTTTACAAATGGAAAGGGGATCTAAAGAGAGAGGGAGAGGGGAGGGAGGGCAGAGGAAGTGTCAGTAACCAGAATTATGATGCAATATGTATCTGTACCAACTCCCCATGATGAATGTATTCATTATGTATCTCAAACATGTACTAATGAAAAATACATATTAACAAATAAATAAATAACAGATACCTTGCACCTTAATGATATTGACCAATGTCATTGTGAATGAGAAACTTGAGTTTCAGGATCTCCTATGTGATTGCTTTACATGAGTGCATGCATATCACAAAGCTCTTGTACAGATAAGTTTTTGTGACTGTCCAGAATTGTGCTACTCCAAGTTACTGTATGAAAGATTTTAGCTCATAGAGTATCCCTGGCAATATGATTGTATGGATTCTGATAACGGTTATCTATAATAGTGTAAAAGATACAGATGGTTATATTACAGATTGTTTTGATTGAATGCTCATTCTCCTCCATAGACTCTGGAGGTTACACCAGTGTACATAGCACCAAATTGTCTACTTGTCAAAAGTCCTCACTACTCTTCAATTGCTCTGATTGATTATTAATTCACTGAACACTGACATTTGGATCTTAGTTCTGAAAAATATTTCCCCATTCCATAAACACTGCATTGGTAATTTAAAATAATTTTGACTCTTTTGCCAGGGAGTGTTAGATTTGGCTACTTTCCCTAAAGCTCCCTGTGGAGGTCAAAATAGTCCAAAGTCAGTAAGATAGCCTTAGCTTCAGCTCATCCAAGAGCCCACAAGAATGGGGCCCTATATTTATGAGCTTAGGAAATATTGATAATTTATATCTGAAAAGGTAGGATTATCTGATTATTGTAGTTAGGGTAAAATTTTTCCTATCTTTATTCAAGTCTTTTAACCCAAATGATAACAAAACAAAATAAAACCAAGGCTCAAAAAATATGAATTTTTTAAGAATCTTATTTTAACGAGGGTAAAATTAAACACAACAAAACAGAACAGAACATAAGAAAGCAATGTAAGAGACACAGATTTCAAAGCAAGACAGCTGGAGATCTTCACTATCTATCATACTGTTTCTTGTTTTCTTCCAAATAGTTGTCCATATCTTCACATACAGTGAATTCATATAAGACAACATAGTATAAAACTGATCCGAAGAGGATGATGAAGGCATTTTAGGTCTTCAAGACCAGACAAGGAAGTCAACAATGGCTGTCATAGTGTCTCTTATTCTTTTCAAAATAGCTGTACATACCTTCACATATGTTGAAATTAAACAAAACAAAACAGACTAAAATCATTCTAGACAAAGAATAATATTGCTGGATTTCACATCATGACACTACGGAATCAGCAATGTCTCTGTTTCTTCAAAGTAGTTGTTCCTTTCATCATGTATTATATAATCAGTTCTCATAAACAGTTTAGAAGTTCTATGCATGCATGAGTCTCTACATGTATATCTATCCTTTCTGTATTAGAAAGAAAAACAAAACAAAGCAAGACAAACCAAAAAAAATTCCTAGAAAAGCATGAAACCACAATACAGAGTGATCTACAGTGGTTACTGTGATATCTCTTGTTATCTTCAATAGAATTATCTATATCATTAAGTATAGTATAATTGAACATAGCAGAGCAGTACATAACAATATTAAAAAAAAACCCAAAACGTTGGAGACATTATAAGACTTCAAAAGCATGTAATAGTAAAACTAGAGTGGCTGTCCTAGTGAATCTTGTATCTTCAGAGTAGTTGCCTATACTTTCAGACTTAATACTATCAATCATAACAGATTTGAATAAAATCAGTCAAGACAAAACAGCAATCTAACAAACCAGATTCAAATAAGATCAATCATAATAAGTTATACAGGGCTTCAAGATTAAGTTAAGGGGAAATTAAGGATGGTTATTATAGTATATAATGCTATTTTGGGGATAGTTGTCTGTGCCCTCAAATCTAATACATGTAGACAAACTGGAACAGAATATAATCAAACTAAACAGAGAGGTGAGAATAATGTAGAGTTTAAATCTTGATACACTATTAACAATATCCTCTACCTTCTTTTTTTAGACAATTCCTCCCCTTTTACTCCCACAGGGTGCTGTGCATTTTGGGTCCCACCAACTCCTCTAGTTTTTAGAATGGGGGAGGCAACCTGTTATTTACCTAAGTGGTTCTGAACATTTTTACCCCTGGGCTTGTCTTAAGTTGTATTCCTTTACCTACAAAAGCCTCGAGGTTTTCCTTTTTTATAGCTGAGTAGTTCTTTACTGTACAAAAGCATCATGTTTTTACAACCTATCTGTAGGTGCTGAACAAGTTACCCCTATTTCTCTCTGGTTCCCTGTCACATAGAGCATTGTGTTTTCTCATATTTGACTTTCAGCCCATAAACCCTCTTTCAGGTTAATTATATTTCCTATACAGAGGATCTTGATGAACCCTATTAGCTGATCTACTCTGCCTGTATTTCTTTTTGTTAGTGCATCAAGGCCATCTATGTTAGAGATTATAGCCAACCTTCTCTGCCTCATTTCTGCTATGCTATTTTTCTACCACTGGTTGTCTACTTTTCTCCTTCATTCCACTATCTGCCCCATTCATTAAGGCCTCTCTGCCACTGTTTCTGAAACTCTGGTGTTTTTTTCTCTCTCTCTAGAATGTCCTTCAGTATTTTTTTGTAGGATTGGATTGGTGGTCACGAACTCCCCCATTTCCTCTTTGTCATGGAAGCATCTTGTTTCTCCATTAATTCTGAGAGACAGTTTTGCAGGGTATATCAATCTGTGTTGGAGGTTATTTTCTTTCAGGGCTTGGAATACTTTACTCCAAGCTCTTCTTGACTTGATGGTTTGTGTCAAGTCTGCCGTGATTTTGATGGGTTTTCCTTTATAGGTGACCTATTTCTTTTCTCTGACGGCTTTGAATATTCCATTTTTTTTTTTTTGTCTTTTTGAGATAGGGTCTCACCATGCAGTTCAGGCTGGTCTTGAGCTCACTTTGTAGCCCAGGCTGGTCTCGAACTCACAATGATCCTCCTGCCTCAGCCTCCTGAGTGCTGGGATTACAGGTGTGAGTCACCATGCCCAGAAAATATTCTGTTCTTATGATGAATTTCTGGGATCTTTATTATTATATGTCTGGATGTAGCTCTGTTCTGGTTGTAGGTGGCTGGAGTTCTGTATGCCTTATACATCTGAGTATCACTTCCTTTTCCTGTGCTTGGGAAGTTTTCCTCAATTATTTCTGTGAATAGCCTTTGTATTTTCTTTGTTTTTATCCCTGCTTCTTCACTCACATTTTTTATTCTTAAGTTATAGATCCTCTTGTCATCTTCTAGCCTTTGTATTGTTACTGCCTGTTCCCTTGTTATTTTTAAGAGACCTTTGCTTTCACTATCACACATTGCAAACCTATCTTCAAGCTTTGTTAATCAATCTTTAGTTGCTTTCAGGCAATTTTTCCAGCTTTCTATGGAGTTTTTAATTTCCTGATAATCTCTTTGAATCCATTTCATGTATGCTAGGGTTTTTTAAATATTCTTCTTTGAAGGTTTCTCTCTTTTTTCTGTGTTCTTCCTTTCTTCCATGTGTCTTCTTGAGAGGTGCTTGGCATTCTTTAAAATTAATCTTCTTATATCTTGCTTTACCCGTATTAGAATTTCAGTTTTAAGTTATTCTATAATGTCATGGAGATATCCCTTTATGTTAGCTGGTGCCATGTCTGATATTGCATGTTTGCTGTCCTCAGTCTCTTTGTATTTCCCTCTCCTGGACTGATTTTCCCTGGGTTGGGGCCTGGAAGCTTTTTCTTACTTCTTTCTCTTGTCATGTTTCTGCGTATGGTGTATGGTGGAGGTCCTAACCCTTCCCTTGTTGCTTATGGTTCTTCTGAAGCAGTTTGCTGTTAGTCATTGAGGTGCAAGCAGGGGCGGTGTAGATTGGTCCCTCCCCTCCAAGCCAGTCAACCAGTGAGGGCCTTCAACACATTACAGTGTGCCTTGCAGAGAGAACTGGTTCGGAACAACTTCGGGGACAATTTCATCCCTGGCTATTGGGTCCTGGCCAGAGGCATGACCCAGCTCAAGCAGATCCCACCAATCTGCTCTGGTTAGGGAACAACCAACTGAAGTCACTGCCATACCTTGTTCAGGCCTGTCCTGCCCAATACCAATATGTCATCCAATCGGTCACCCCTTTCCCACAGGAGGGTAAAATTCCAAGCACTCACCATGGGTTAGTGCAGGTCTCCACACTGACTGGGTTCTCCATTGGGCTTGCCAACCCCCGACTTCAGCGTGACTGCGGCTTGGGTGGCGAGAGTGCTGCGACAGTGAGTCCAAGCAGGCCGAGCAAGAGTGCCATGACTGCGGGTTCAGGCAGCTCCAGCAGGAGTGCCATGACCATGAGTTTGACCACTCCCTTCACTTTACTTTCTTCTTTGGTCAAGAGGATCCATTTCCCTCCATATGGTCTTCTCCAGGATGCTTTATTCTGGCATCTAATCCGTTTCTCCCAGAGAGGCTCCCTGTTTTGCTGCTTACTGACCCACCATCTTTAGCTCCTCTCCGAAAAATATGAATTTTATTTTATTTACTTTGGTGACAAGGAAAGTCAGGGTATGGTGACTATAGGTCCATAATATTCACCATCTGGTAGGACTGAATGGTCACACAGAATCAAAATATAATCCAGAAGTGTATAACGTAGGTAGGCATCAGAGTCAATGAGTTCAAGGAAGAACTGATTACCCTAGGTATTTTCATGAAGAAGATGCTCAATATAAATATTGAAATAAGTAAAGTAAGTACACAAGAGAAAGAATGATTTAACAAAAGAAAGAGCACAGTGAATGAAAATCTCAGAGGCATCTCTGGTAGCTACAAATTCTTACACTAGTAGCCATTATGTACATATTAGTAGGAGGCAAGGAGATTAAAATAGAAAGGTCAGAGTTGCATAAAAAGTGTGTTGCTATTACCAAAGTGTGTACTGTTTCCAAAGTTAAGGAGGAAGAAGAAATAGAAAAAAAAATGAGTTTATTTATTTTTGTATTTCCCCAGTAGAACCATAATAAAATAACCAATTTGTGGTATCTTTAGAAGATCACGCTCCAAATTAGGATTTTTTTCCCACTAATTCCATGATTAAGAAACAAACTTTAAGGAATACATCTCTTTTTGAAAAATCATTTGGAAAAATAGAACGGATCTCCTTAAATAAATGGCAGACACCAGAATAAGTGAAAGAATGAAGTAGAAATGACTTATGAAGCAAGATAGGCTTAATATTATTAAAAGAGATCAAAGTCATGGAAGTGGAAAAGTCCAGAAATCAGGCAGGCATACTGGAATCTGACCTTCACCACTTCCTAGGTGTTTGATCATGGACAATTTGAACTTACAAGTTTCTGTTCCTGCATCTCATGAAATGAGTACAATATTGTACTTATACAATTTTATTCTACACTGGGCAAGGCAAACACACCTAACTCAATGCACATAATTTCAATGCTTAGGTACAAGCATTTTTCCATTTGTAATAAGTACTGGCTTCAAAATTATATGTAAGCATAGAAATATGCTAAAAGCATATATACATGTATGAAAACAGACATGTGCATATATATATCCTCCTTGAAGATCTGGAGAGTATGCATGATTCATGTAGAGATACTAGATCAGGTTAAGATGACTTGGCCTGTGTGGTAAATTGAAAAACAGTTATTAAGAGTGTTGGATCAGCTCAGAAGTTTTGTGATTTACAGTCAATCTGTTCTGATTTTGTTTACAGTGACTCATTTCTCCAGAGAGTAAACACTTTAAGGAAAATTGAGATTCTAATCAACTTAACTTGAGGTCTTGGATTATAGCAACCTCAGAGAGATGACATGAAGATTCTCTGAGCACAGGTAACTGGTCCAATTGAACTTTAGGGTGGAGCATACAGACTGACCCATTACAAAGGGGTAAATGCATTTTGCCTGAAGAATGTATTCGTGAAATCACATTCAACACCTTGTCTAAAGCAAACTTTTGGAATTTACAGCCAAATTTCTAGAATTTGCGTGGATACAACAAAGCCAGGAACACTTTGTACAATTTTTCTTTGATGAAATATTTTTAAAATTTGCATAAACATCAAACAAAAGAAACGAACTTCATTTTCCTAGCTTTCTTTACACTTCTATTTTCTTTGAATGGAAACCTTTTTAGAAAGCTTTGTGACAGAGAGAGTTAGCCTTTCAGCTGTGGGAATTTTCTAGTTGCATGAGAAGGTTTCATAATAAACTACCTCCACTCTTGCTTGCCAAGGGAAAAAAAGTAGCAAGAGAAAAGTAAAGAAAGAGAAGAATATTAGGAATGATAATTCATCCAGAAAACAGATATTTTTGCTCTTTTCCTTGACTTGATTTTTATAGATTGTTAACAGTGTTTAAGATTATACCATCTTTATAATTTATAAAATTCAAAATAAAATATGATTAAGAATCATGCAGCACACAAAAGATGCTAAATAAATGTAAAAGAAGTATTGAGATAGCTGTCTGGTCTGAACTGGAGGAGAAACCCCATTAGGAGCTGATCACCACAAATTGTACAATCAGTGTTTAACAGCCTCAGAAGGTCACAAACCTAATCAGTAACAAGTAGAATTATCTGCAGTGAGTTTCAGGGAGTCATCCATGCTTGGTATGAGAAATAACTTTTTTTCAAAATTATTGTATTTTTAAAAAAATTATAAATATTGTATGTTATAAGGTAATAATTCCATGGATTCATACAATGTAAATGATCAAGTCAAGAAATTAGCATTTCTGTCTTCTTAAACAATTATCATTTCTTTGTGTTAAAAACTTTCAAACTCTTCTCTTCTGTTTCTATAAAAATAGATAATAATTGTAGTCACCCTTCCACACTGCAAACACTAGTAGTTATTCCTTGTGTGTAACTGTATTTTGGTGCCTTTTATTCAATCTCCCTCTATCTCCATCTTCATAACCCTTCCTAGTCTCTTGTGACCACTATCCTCTGTACTTCAAAAAAATTAGACTTTTATTGCTTCCATATATATATACATATATATGTAGTATTTGTCTTTTTGTGCCTGGTTTTGGGAAGAAATATTGCTATCATCAATTTATCCATCTAGCTATCTATACATTACATATACCTATTTTTTTCATTCCCATCTCCTCAAAGTCTATCTTTTATGTTTTTCCTTTTTTTCTTTTTTGATACTGGGGATTGAACCCAGGGCCTCAACACTCAGGCAGGCACTCTGCCACTGAGCTATATTCTCAACCCTTTCTTTTTACTTTGCCCTTTATTTATTTTGGTTGTTTCTCATATAAGAGAAACCTGAGATAGTTCATCTTTTATGTCTAATTAATTTAACTTAGGCTAGAATGGTTTCAAAATGCACCTACTTTCCCACAGAGGACTCAAATTTATCCTTCTTTATGACTGAGTAGTATTCATATATATATATATATATATATATATATATATATCATATTATTTTTATTTATTTATTAATTAAGGAATTAGAATTGTGGGGTAGAGTTAAGTATGTAAGTGAAAACTGTGTAAAATTTTTTTTGGCTTATTAACAATATTATTTACTTTATAGTAGTTGCTTTCAAGTTTATGGAATCCATCTTTAACTGATTATAGTCAACCTTGCCATGGCATTCAGATATGCTGTAACAACCTCAAATAACATCCTTCTCTTTCTTCTTCTTGATAGTAGTGTAATGGTTCACTTTTACAGATGTTATAAATCCTTCACTACACTACTAGTTTCATTTCAAAATTGTATTTAAGGTTAAAATTGTCTTTTAAAGATATTAAAAAGAAATTCATTCTTCTAGCTTTACCCACAAGGATACTTTTTTTTGTTGTTTTTTTGGTACTGGGGATTGAACTCATGATCTTGCACTTGGCAGGCAGGCACTTATGCTGCTGAGCTAAATCCCCAGCTTGAATACGATTCTCTTTGCTCTTCATTTCTTTTTGTTTGTTTGTTTGCTTGTTTGTATTTTTTAAATTTAATTTTAAAAGAAATAAAAGAGAGCAATGAGATGAATTGAAACAAAACTATGTAAAACTTTTAAGTAATAATAAATATTTTCTCTTTTTGAAGCTCATTTTGAACAAATTTTTTAAACTCCATTTTGAGTTTAAAACTAAGCAAACATTCTGAATTTTAATACCAGATTTTTTGATACCGGGAATTTTTTGAATTTTAAAGACACTTATGAGTCTAACTTCCAAAAGGCTTACAGAAAATAACGCAGTGCCCTTGAATTGTCTAACAAAATATGGCAAATATTTGGTTGCATAATTGTTACAGGTGAGCTATTGTGCACCAAACAGTTCTGTGTGTCCTTGGTTTGACAAGCTAAATTGTGGAGTTCAAAGTCATCCTGATGTTAAGCTCTTAGCCAAAAAACAGTCATCAAAGACATTTCGCAGCTGGGAAATTGTTCTTAGATGGTTTCATGAGTGGATCAGAAGAATCCTTGTAACACTTCTGTGGCAGGAAAGATTGGCCAAGAAAACAGCCCTACACCAGAGCATGCTCACATTCTTAAAAGGATTCAGGACCTGCTGGATTAAGCCAGAGGCCATGGAAGTAGAAGTAGGAGAAGGAATATATCCTGCTAGTGCTATTTCTCACCTACTGGATCAATACTTCTCAAGACTGGCTGAACAATATATTCACTGGAGTAGTTTCAAAGCATTTTGATCCCTTAGCTTCAATGTCCAAAATGTGCATGAATTAGTTAAGGCTGGGGTTTGGAGGCCAATATTTTTTAAAAGAGCTGCAAAATGATTCTGATTAAGAGTTAGGCTTGAGAAATCCTGCACTAGATAGGTTATCAAAACTGGGCATGGTGGCACTCTCCTGTAATCCCAGCACTCAGGAGGCTGAGGCAGGAGGATCATTGCAAATTTGAGACCAGCCTGGACTACAAAGTGAGCCCAAGGCCAGCCTGAACTGTATAGTGAGACCCTGTCTCAAAAAGACAAAACAAAAACAATAGAGGGATCATCTGGAGAACATGTTTATTCACTGCTGCTAAACTCAGCATTTATTATACTGCCCGACACATGGCATCTGAGAAATATTAGTGGGGTGAACTATATATATATATATGTATATATATATATATATATGTGTGTGTGTGTGTTGGCAGGGGTTTTAGCTCAGCGGCATAAGCATCTGTCTGGCAAGTGCACAATTGTGAGTTTGATTCCCAGTACCCCCCCCAAAAAAAATCTTTTCTAAACTAGGATCTGTCATCTTGCTGCAAGTCCCTCTTTGTCCATCCACATAAATGCACATGTATGTGTTTTTATTTAACTAGGTCCCATGGCAGTTAGCACAGGACCTTACTTTCACCTCCACAACTGAGGCCCATGCTTGGAGTTGGCTTTCTGTGAGTTTTTTTTTGTCTCTTTCAGTGCTTGTAACCAAGTGAAGCCATGCTCTCTGGATATGGAATCATAAGCCCAGAACAGAATCCCTGTTTCTTGTCTCTTTGATACTCTATCCTTTATGGAAGTATAACCAGATACCTCTAGATCCTCAAGACTTAGGTGTGCCAGGTCATCCAGGCCCCATGCCTTGGGGATGAACGTGTTCCAAGAGCCTGGCCAGTGAACTTTTTGAAGGTCACGTGAGATTGGACCTCCAGGATGGCTCTGACATGCCAGATTTGAGTCACTCAAATTCTTTACATGAACAAGTTCCACTCACATACACACACACACACACACACACACACACACACACGTCTGGAGTTTGTATACCATAGGGTAGCTCTGCCTCTGAAATATTGGTATTTAATTTTCTTAGAAATGAAAGTGTAAGTGGTCCTTCACTGAGAAGATTCCTCACTAGAAAAACTTGTTTCCTGGGAAAAAACTTCAAGATTTATGAGGCCAAATCAGTTAAAGCAGTTGTCTCCATTATCTAGAATGTATCTAGCAGTTGTCTATGCTATCTTTATTTAGAAAGCGTTTCTGTCAGAACTCTTGTAAATGTACCATGAGAAAATTTCTAAATGTCTACAAGGACCCAGAAATTTTAAAAGTAGACAGTGAAAGTTGTCATCTCCATGTTTTTCTTGTCTTCTCAAGGAAAACTTAATAAAGTAAAAAAAAAATGTCAAGGAAGGAGAAAGGACATCATGATC
Source organism: Hydrochoerus hydrochaeris (assembly GCA_004027455.1). Classification (NCBI taxonomy): domain Eukaryota; kingdom Metazoa; phylum Chordata; class Mammalia; order Rodentia; family Hydrochaeridae; genus Hydrochoerus; species Hydrochoerus hydrochaeris. Next base: position 22,478 of record PVLA01004430.1, read on the forward strand.
TTTTAAAAAGTCAGAAGACTGATTAACTTTTCTTGGGAAATTGGTTTTGTTCATAATTTTTATATTGATTAAGTGTTGAAATAATATTTTGGATAGGTTTAAGTTAAATCAAATCACCAAGGTTAATTTCACCACTTTTTAAATGTGGCTATTAGAAAATATCAACTTATGTAGCTTGTATTTTTGGTCCACCTTCTATTCTTTTAAACAGCACTGTAAATTGTCAGAAAAGATCCATGACCTTAAAATGTCAAGAGCTATAATCATAATATGGAAGTTTCCTCAAAATTGGCTAAAACCTTTGATTCAGGAAAAACAAAGAGGATAGTAATGGACCAGCGGAATAGAAGAAACAGAACAACTGAGAATCTAGTAAAAGATACAAAGAATGCGAGAGAAAGTATGGGCTACATACACAGAAAGGGAAGCTTTGGAAAGAGCAATTCCAGAAACACTGGTCCAACCAAGAACTAGAAGAATGCTTCACACACAGAACGACAATGAAGTACACACACCCTGAGAAGTACGCCTGCCTACCTCCACCTTGGGTGAAGTGTGAGCACCTCATTCTTTAGCCTAATCCTCATAAACTTGATTTGGCTGATTTATAGGCTATAGCATAAAATCTGGACTGAATTTTAGTTAAGGAAGCAGTCACTGCTCAAAATCAACCTGTCAGGGACTCAAGTTATAGAATTTGAGACATTCAATTCTCTTGGTTTTTAGTCACAGGCTTCTGAGATGCAGACTTTTAAAAACAGCATATAAACAATGTAGAAGGAATTTTATGGAGATTGACATATCCAGAAGCATCACACTCCAGATAAATTCTCAGGGAGATTAAAATAATTTTAACATGAAATATTTGGAAGGAACAAAATTTCTGTCACACACCCTACTCAAAGTGCTTTTTTCTTTCTTCCATTTGGCCTGACACCTTTCAAGATCTATCAGATGCTGAAGTGAGCTCTTCTGAAGGAAAAGGAGATCCTCTTGGGAGTGAGGAGAACAGCTATGCATGGCATTTGGAGTCTCACCTCCTTCAGACACCTTAGGCTTACTTTCCTCTCAGTATGTGAGACTGTATCTAGTGATTCCTTATATCAAAACAGAAAACAAAGCTGAGAAAGATTTGACAGACAGCAATGCCAACAATCCTAATGTGGCCCCAGTATTGAAGTCGCTGTGGAATTAGAAAAGTACAATTTCTCAGCCTTCAGTTTTTTCCAGGACATAGTTTAGTGGCATATAATAATTGTATATATTTATAAGGTACAGCATGATAATTTTCTATAGATATAATATATTAGCATCTTCACTTCCTAAAATATTTAAAGCATCTTGTTTTGAAGGCAAAAACAAACATAATGTCATACTGATGAAAATTATATTCAGTTGTTTATATCTTTGATCCTATCAAGTAAATGCTTAGGAAAAACAAAAATTTTCAACTTCTGGCTTTTCTGAATATTTCTTAAAAGAGAATGCTTTAATGCAAGGGTTTCTCCTCCAATCACTTTAGTTTCTGGACTTCCTCATTTGTAGTAAATCCAAAGAAGATTCCTTTAAAAGTGGCAAGATTGCAAAATAGAGAACAGAGTTCCCAGGATTTTATTTCATTTTCTTACCCCCACTAAACTAAACAAACAGGATAAAGAACTACACATTTAGAGCATTCATGATAGTGACACTGGCAACTGTTTTTGGCCAATAAATAACTGATACAGCTGTTACATTTCCTCCTTTTCACAAGCCTCATTCTTCGTGATTCCCTCTTTCCCAGATGCCTTTGAGGTTGTCAAGAATAAAGTTCCCTGGAGATTCAGTGAGAATTAGGACTGAAGGCTGTTTGAGCAAGAGTTTTGGCTTAGACAGTGATGGAAATGGTAATGCTTGAGTTTGACAGGAGGTGCACTAAATTAAGCCAAGGCTTATCGACATTTATTTTCTAGCTGTAGAACAGGAATGGAGCTTGTAAAAGTGAAATGAATACTGATGCCAAAATAAAGATAGGATGTTTTTACTGACATTTGATTTGGGTTTTTCTTTTTTCATTTTTCTTTGCACATGTTTGCAGTACATAGTGATTATATTCATTACAGGGAATTGGCACATGTACATAATAATCTTAATTTCTTTTATTTCTCTGTCCCTTTCTCTTCTGTCCCTCTACTTCCCTCCATCTCTAGATCTTTTTCCATTTGCAAAAGGCCAAGCTCTTTAATTCCTACTATCCACCTCTTCTTTTGCTTTTAAAATTACTAATTCTTTAGGTTTCTCATGTAAGAGAAACCATGTGATATTTAACATTAGGTGTCTGATTTATTTCACTTAACAATATGATCTTGACTTGGATTTTTCTAATGATACTTCTTATTGGTATTACCTTAGCAAAAATAGAACATTGTTGAATCAGAGAGATCAGCAAAGTAAGAAAGACAGGAATTATTTATACGCTGCAGTGATTTGCAATTTCTACACAGTAAAATTATCTAAATCTTTGAAAGCATTACAATTTCCCCGTCCCACCCTGGCTAATTGAGACTGAAGCACTGGGTATAAGCTCAGTATCAATGTAATTTAAAAACTCAAGTGATTGTAATGAGCAGTCAGCATCATAGTCCACAGGGCAGATGTCTGCGTGGCCAGATCTTTTGTCAGGTTTGTGTCTGTGGTCTCAGACTTCAGCAGTTTCACCAGTTGATGCCATACCCTTTTCTTCGTTGTGCTTGGAGTCATGGCCTAAGACCCTGCCAACTGACTAGGATTTTTGTCTCAGATGCCTTGCACAATGGCTTTTTACAGAGGAGTGAAATAACCTGTATCAAATAACCTGCATTAAATAACCTATATCAAAGCCAATTAGCTGCACTCTGTCCATTTTAATGAAGCAAATCAATTAAGAAGAGGGTTGCACTGGAAAATTCCACAACCTGTAAGACCATCAGTTTTAGGAGCTGCATGGTAGGCACAAAATTATTTTATTCATTCAATAAACCCATAATGAGCACCAACTATGTGGTTGGCCCTGTAAATGAAAGGTTCTCAGTTTTTTGTCACCTCAGAAATAAATAATTTCTAAGCTACCTGGAGTTCAACACTTTTTAGCTTCAAATTTCAACCACTTTTTTCCAGACTTTGGAATTTCAAAATCTAGTATTGTTTTGTTTTGTTTTTTAACTTGGAGGAGTTGCCAGTTTTTAACTTTTCCAAAGAAACAAAACCAAATAGAAGTCTCTTTTAAACACAAAAAGTAACAAATAGATTATCTTTTTATAAGGAAGTGCCATTTAAACAAAACAAATTTAGCTTCATGAAAAACTCTATCCATTTTTTTTCTAATTTTGCTACTTCCCAATAAGTCTTTCATTAAAATTATTTTCTTCTTCTCTCCTTCTCTCTCTTTTCTTTTCTCTTTTTTTCCTTCTCTTTCTCATTCCATCTTTCTAATGAGCAGTACTTCCCTCATTCTCCAAATAAATATGCTCTGATCAAATTAAACTTCTAGCTAAAATGGAGTAACAAGACCAGATTTACCACATTCCCATATCCTTATACAACTAATAAGAGAAGGAAATATATGAAGCAATAGTTTTCAACAAAATGAAGAACAGAGATTTCTGAAAGATGAGAGACTAGTGAGATAAGCCCTGTATTCTTCCAGCTTATTGTTTTAAGATTAATTCAAATCCATAGTGCAAGTGGAGCAACCCAGATGGGTCTGGAAGACTCCTTGACTTGAGATGGAGCCAAAAGTTTGGAGTGAACAAGGTGGCTAGAATTTACAGAAAGAAACACTGAGGAAGACATATATAGACAGAAATCGCTGAAGATTTGCAGATTTTCTCCTGAGTTTTCGGCTGAGAATAACGTTAAGGAGATCACCTGCCACCAGGAACAGAACCATCCAGAGGGATAGAGTCAGAAGAGTGTTTATGCCCAGAAATCACACTGGAAACCTCATGATTTATGTTTTTAAAAATGAACAGAGCATCAGTGACCTGTTAGGTAACTTCAAATGGATTTATATATGTTTAATAGGAGTCATTAAAGGAGTAGGAAGGCAGAAAAAAAATTTGAAGAAATAATGCCTCAATTTTTTGAGTTCAATAAAATTATAAATACATAAATCCAAGCACAAGAAAAATAAAACCAAACACATCTAAATCAAATTGTTCAAAATCAATGATAAAGGAAAATATATTAAAATCAGTAAGGAGAAAGCACATTACAGTGAAAAAAATATTAAGACAATAGTGGTGTCTATATTTTTTTAAAATGCAGATGAGAAGACAGTTTTCATTTAAAATGATTTTTAAATCCTCAGCAAATTATATACTCTATAAAGAGAACCCATGAAAAATCTGAATCAAGCCTCATACCTAATTATGACAGACCAGATGATTTCCCTCTAAGATCAAGAACACAAAAAGCAAGTCTATTCCTAGCAGTTCAATTTAACATTGTATCAGATGCCCTATTCAGCGAAATAAGGCATTGGAATAAGATATTCCAGACTGAAAAGGTAGACATCAGATTCTTTTTTTCAGATGATACAACCATGCATATAGAAAACATAATAGAATCTATTTTTAAAGTTACTTGAGTCAGTAAATTTATCAAGGTGGCAGAATATAACATTGACTAGATTGAATATAATCACTTCGTATTTTCATATAGTAGCAACAAAATCATAAATTGAAAAAAGACAATCATACCATTTACAATAGTATCAAAAATATGAAATATCCATGAGTAAATATGACAAAATATGAAAGACCTATAAACTGAAGACTATAAGACATTGCTTAGAAAAACTAAAGAGGGACTTGTTCCCTGGCCAGCTGTGCAAGTCCCAGAGGTTCTGAGCTCCACACAGCCCAGTGCAAGGACCCAGCACTGTACTGCAGGGGTGCACCCCAGCTAGCCACATGGGTCCCAGAGGATCCAAACTCTGCCCAGACCAGCATCCCCGCACAATCCAACATGGGAGCATGCAGCCAAATGCACTGGTCCTGGAGGGACTGAGCTATGCCCAGCCCAGCCTAGAGCCCCAGAGTCATCTATCAGGGGAGTGGACAAGCTAGCCACACGGTTCCCCGAGGTTCCAAGCTCCACCCAGCCCAGCACAAGACCTTGTTGACACACTTTGGAAATTTGTCCTGGTGAACCACATAGAACTTGGAGGAGCTTAGCCCTGCCCCAAGCAGTGCCCAGAAACCCAAGGAAGAAGTATGATACAGAAGAGAACTGCCCAGAGACCCTCCGCATTCTAGGAGGAGCCCAAATGAGCCAACGGATAACAGAAGCCCCACTCATCATTTTTTCATCACCCTGGGAACCTCAGCTCAGAGGAACCCAGGTTACTAGCCCACACCTTTACAGTGTGGGACAGTCAGTCAGCGAAGGCATCACCTTGGACTTAACCAGTTCATCTGGAGGAACCTAGGAAAATGATAAAATGAAAAAGCAAAATGCAGTCTCAGGCCTCTAGCCTGCTGAGAACAAGCCCAAGGGACACTGACATTGAAGACAGCAGAAACTGCACAACAGAAATTTCTGAAGGAACAGGAACCGAAGTAAAAAACCAAGTAAGAGATCACAAATAATCTCTCAAGTAGAAAAACAATGACAAACATAATGAAAGAAATTCTTTTTTTTTTATTTTACAGAGTAAAACAAAAGAGGACAGAACAAAGCAGATCAGAACAGAACAATGTAAGCAACACAGCACTTCCCAACAAGACAACTGGATATTAACAGTAGCTATCATAATGTCTCTTTCTTTGAAATAGTTGAGCGTAGCTTCACACACAATAATATCAAACATAACAAAATAGAATAAATCCATTCAAGAGAATGAAAGTCTTACAAGGCATTCTGAACCAAATAACAGAAGATGAACAATGGCTACTATAATATCTCATTTTCAATAAAAAATTTGTTTATGCTATCACACATATTAAAATACAGTAAGACACAACATAATAGAACCAATGGTAATAGAAGAACAAAAACATGGTAGGACTTTAAAGCAAGATGATATTAAATCATCAATGGCTGCCATATTGTCTTGTTTTTTTTTAATTTTATTTAAAGAGGAAACAAACAAAACAGAAAAAGAGGTAGAAACAATACAGAATTTCAGAAAAAAATAAATAGTAAGAAATTACTAGTAGATAAATTACATATTGTCTTCTTAGACATAGTTGTTCAAGTTACAAAGTTAAACCATATAGAGTGGACATTCAAACAGTGAGGCTGCAAAGAAGTTCAATGATCCAATAACAATTTAGCAACATGGTTATCAATCCTACACACTTAAACATAAATGCAGTTATATCCTTTAGAGCACTGTTTTTTCCTACTTTTACATTTTTTAAATTTTTTTTACTTAAAGAGAAACAAAAGCATGTAAAGGGTAGAGATAATACAGAATTTCAGAA